>JAFBMS010000066.1:730000-742500 GCA_019788955.1 Albula glossodonta | reverse complement strand
TTATATTTATTCAGAACTGAAAACTCCAGTGCTCTCAAGATGTTTCAATATCATTTCGTGAAATATGTGTTTTTCCACAAAAAAAGAGGCTTAAAAAAGGCTATTTGATTCGGCAGCGTTGCTTTAAAGTGAAAAACTTACATGATAAATCAAACGGCGTGTACTTTCTGGTTGCCTGGCGATCTTCGTGCACGTATTTTGGGAATGTCAGCAGGGAATGCCTTTTGGGAATCTGTTGCACAAGCTTTTTCCAACTTATTGTGTGTGGTCGTGCCCATGCTCGCGGGCTGCTGGGAATGACAAATTTTGTCTTTTATTTACAGGCTTGGCATCTTCTAAGAGCTAAATCCTCCAGGGCCGCACTCAGGCCTGGTATTCATTTAAAATCAGATTGGTTCTTTTATTTTCATGATACTTAGCATTACGTTTTGAAGACCATGATAGCAATGCTGCACACGGGCAGTCGCACAAACTTCTGTGTGTATTTTAATGGGGCACTGGTCGATTTATCGTATATTGCATCACTAACGCTTTGCTGTCTTTGTTACGTATTTTTTTATAAAATGTTTTTGTCCAAAAGCTTGTGTTTGATATTGTGTTTTGTGGTGGGAATTTGTGCATTAGTAAAAATAGTTCACAATGAAAACCTGAATTCCCACAAAGTTTTATGTTTTGGTGATCAGGATTTTGTTTATGAAATATAAATGATGTCCTACGAGGATTGTGGGATGCAATGTTGAGTCTTCTGTTCTGTCTCAAACAGGTCAGCAACAAAGTGAAACGTATCTCAACAGGCCGGTCACATTCTGCTGACCACAACCAAATTGTGTTCCCAGGACACCTATTCTCAGGCAATTGTGTTTGTACAAGCCTGTAAACTCCCATGATATTCTGCTTCCAGCAATCGTCTTTTAGTCTGGAGCTAGATTTATTGAGGTAGGCTACCGTTCCTGCGAAAGACGAGCCCGTACCACATCCTGATCGGAGTGTCTCTCACACTGAGATGACGGTAAATCTCAGTAATGCTGTGGATGAGAGTGTGACATGCACACGGCTCAGGTTCTACCCTGTCACCCTGCAGCTGCCAGCGTCAGGGTGTGTGTTCTCGGGCCCCTGCCTGACTCACACACCGTCGTTCCCAGACGAGCATTAGCTCACACGATGGCTGCTCCAGCGCTGTTATTCATTACCCCCGAAATCCACCTAATGGGTCGCCGCCGGGCCCCTCTCCCTCTCCTCTCTCTCCTACTCTCCATGTCTCTGCGGCCCCTGGCAGAAGAATGGAGGCTGCGTGCTCTCGCCGAGATGTCTGGGAGTAAATCAAAGAGGGAGTGAAGGGCCCCGCTGCCATCTTTGTTCGGCAGAAGTGTCCCCGGCTGAGGCCAGGCTCTTTGAGAGCTGGTGCAGGGACGCTGACGGCCTGACAGGGGCTGGGGAGGAGAGGGGAGAGGTCCTCTCCGGTGCCTCAGCCGGGGGGGGGGGGGGGGGGGGGGGGGGGGGGGGGGGGGGGGGGGCACTTAAAAACATGGCTGGGGCTCAACGGAGGAGCGTTTTAAAAGGTGGTCTTCCATTGTCCCTTCTCTCGGGGGGCATTGTGCCAGAGATGAAAGGGGGATTTATTTAGCATGCCAGTGGGCTCCACGGGCTACCCGGTGCCAGGTTAACCCGTTTCTTTGAGACCGCCCTGACCAGCGCCCATCGCCGAGGGGCACTGCCACGCTAGCAGCACCAATTTGGGGGAAACAGGGGAACTGGCAGCGTTTCAGACGTCGTGGTGGCATTTGGGAGCTACTCTTTCTGCATCACAATTTGAGAATTTCAGGGTTATTTCAGACAGAATCTGAAAAGGCACCCCTGTAGGCATGCTTCACAAAATCACTGATTCCGTTTGAGGCGAGCCAAAACCACGTTTGTGCTGAAATAACAGCATGCCATAGTTTAACGTACAGAATAGATCAGAGAAAAGAATCAGAGACTGGCCCACAAGCTCAGCAGGCTTTATACACTATGTTTGGTTGTGTTTGTGTTTGTGTATTTGATTGGGTGCACAGTATGGGTAGGCATTGTGTTTGAATACTTACGTGTTCAATATTAAGCATCTTACAAACCAGATTTACAAATAATTACAAAGAGATGTGCTCTTTTGGCTCCCTTTCGATGTCATGAAGGTGAAAAGATAAAGTGTTCCCAAAATCCCACTCTTCAGTTTTCTGATCCACCATGAATATGTCTGTACAGACCGTGCCTGTGTGTAATCCTAAAAAGAGCAGAATAAATTTAACTCTGTTGGGATATTACTGTTTTTTTTTTTTTTTAAATGGAAGTGAATGAGTCGAAGTGGACTATCAAGAGCAATTGATATGTGGACAAATCTGTGCTCTGCTGGTATCTGTTAGAGTGGCGTACAGCTATTTCTCTCTATGCCAGGCAGGTGCCCCCCGTTACTGCACTCCCTGTCTGATCCAATAGATGGCGCCAAATCACCTGCATGCTGCCTTCTCCGCTTGTTCCAATTTATTTCTTCCACCCGAGTATCCCAGTGTCTGAAATTTTATGCAGTTTTTTTTTTGTTTTGTTTTGTTTTATAATTTTTCTTTCTCAAATACCAACTAGTCGAGATCATTATATTTCTTGTCCTGTCGTAAAGAATATTGTATATGCTCAATTTGTGACAAGGGCTGGGTCCAGTTTTCCTTCCCTTATTTTCTAGTGGACTTAAATGTTTTCTTTCAATGGAGTGGCCGCAAACAAAACACACACACACACACACACACGCACACACACACACACATACTCACACACACAGTAAATCAAGGGACGGAGGGCTGCATTTCAGGGCACGCTGTCGAGCACCATAAATTCTTGTTGTTACCTCAGAATAATGCTGTTTTTAAGATGAGGCTATGGGAACTCTCTGAAAGATCAGTGTCTTATGACGCCCACTAAAAGTGTCTTCACCGCTGTCAGGACAGCGTTATTTATCCTCCCTCTCAGCGTGTGGAGCTGGGATGAGGACATCTGGACCACAACGGCTACTGTACCGAGCGTGAGGAAGAAGGGCCGGAGGAGGAGAGCGGAGAGAGAGAGGAGAGAGGGCTGGAGCAGCCTGCTCCAGAAGGCTCAGACTCCAGCCCTGCGCCGTTATAATGGCCCACCGTGTCCTCTGTGTGAGAGTGTGCATGTGTGTGAGTGTGCACACATGTGTGTATGTTTGTGTGTGTGTGTACATGCGTATGTTTATGTGTTTGTGCACGCGTGTCTGTGTGTGTGTGTGTGTGTGTGTGTGTGTGTGTGTGTGTGTGATGAGAGTAACTGTGGGAGACCCACCCTCTGTGTGTGTGTGTGTGTGTGTGTGGGTGTGTGAGGTTGTGTGTGTGTGTGTGGGTTTGTGAGTTGTGTGCGTGTGTGGTGCGTGTGTGTGCGTGTGTGTGTGTGTGTGTGTGTGTGTGAGTGTGTGTGTGTGTGTGTGTGCGTGTGTGTGTGTGTGTGTGTGTGAATGTGAGGGTGTGGGTGTGTGGGTGTGTGTGTGTGAGTGTGTGTGTGTGTGTGTGTGTGTGTGTGAGTGTGTGTGTGTGTGTGTGTAATCTGTGACGTGTGTGTGTGTGTGTGTGTGTGTGTGTGTGTGTGTGTGTGTGTGTGTGTGTGTGTGAGTGTGTGTGTGTGTGTGTGTGTGTTTGGTTGTGTGTGTTTGTGTGTGTGTGTGTGTGTGTCTGTGTTTGTGTGTGTGTGTGTGTGTGTGTGTGTGTGTGTGTGTGTGTGTGTGTGTGTGTGTGAGTGTGTGTGAGTGTAACAGAGGGGGAGGGGGTATTTCAGGGGAGAAAGATGGTTCACGCTGCAGAGAGAAAAGGGAAAGAGGAGCCATGGCTGGGTTTTTGGCCGGAGCTCAGTATGGTGTGTGAGGGGGCTAGTTAAGGATGATTTACTCCCTCACAGGGATTCACAGGATGGCTTCAGTTTAACTGATTTCCCAGAGCAACCGGAAGCTGCTACCAGCCGCCACAAGCAGGAATTCTCATTCCCGTGTCAGACCCCCCCGCCTCCCCCGCACCCCTCCCACCTCTCCCGCGCACACACCCCCCCCCCCACACTCCCCTACCGCACAGGCCGGCCCATTAACCCCCTCCTGCCTGAATCAGCCATATTAAAAAAAAACAGTTTAGTCGTGGGAGCTACCTGTCAGCTTTCGGGAAAGGGAAGTGTGGAGGCAGTCTTGTCAGGAATGCATATTGCTGTTCTCTGCAGTTTTATCACACTCTTGTTTGGAGTCAGAGATATATCTGACAGAATGACACACTGAATAAACTCTTATTGAAATATCAGTGGTTATTTTCAAGAAACATATGGACCATTTGTTCACAATCGTTTGCAATTCTTTCTCAAATTTCATTCGCATGGCTGAAGTTTGTACACTTGACCACAAGGTGGCGCTACAAAAGCAAATAAAAATATTCAAGATGGAACTTGCCAGATTTTTTTTTTTTTTTGCTGTTGTTTTATATGAGTCTCCTAATGCACACAATTGTCAACAAATTTTTTTCCCATGCATTTTATGGAAGAGTTATTTTGTGGTGTTTGGAATAACAGTCTCAAAAAAACACAGGCATATTCAGTTATTAAAAATTACAATCTATTCATTCTGCAAGTTTGTGTCTGCAAAACTGAATCCCTATATTGTCCATTTAATGCATAAAATATTGAATTAGCCTCCTCAGAGTGATAATGTAATACATTTGTGTGTAAAATTAGTTGTGCAAACATAATTTATCAGAGAATTACAATAAACATTTATGTACTAAAGTTTATAACAGTGCAGTTATGAAAGCAAAAATAGACTTTTTGTTTATGTAGAACTGTGATCCAAAACTATCAGCATTATAAAAGTAAAACATGACTCAATGATTTCATAAAATAGGGGAAATGTTCCCTGGGTGTTAAATTTAGGTGATCTGAAGTTTCCACCAATGTCCTTGTGTGTATGCCATGTGCATTCTTTAACATGTTTTTGGCTTTGTGTATATTAACATATGCAGGATTATGACAATTTTTCATATCCTTTTTTTAAAGTCAGACCAGTCAAATCATCCGTGTGTCAGAGCGTAGCACTGCGTGCCTCATCCCCTTCTCTGGTGCTCCAGCTGCTCAGTCACAGCGAGCCTGCATTAGCCGCCGGTGTCAGTAGGGGACTGCCAGGTACATCTGTAGCTGTTTCCTGTTCCCGCCCACGCCGCCCCCCCACCTTTACGGCACGCTGGCCCAGGCTGTGTGCTGACGGGACCACACACGCACTCGCGCGGCACCCGCACACCAGTCCCAGAGCCGCCCCCCCCCCCCCCCCACACACACACACACACACACCACGGCCTGCCAAAAATGTGCGGAATGCTGTAAACATTTATTTTAACATAAAGGTAAATTATTCCTGTTTCAAACAGCCCTGCACTCAGGCCTCACTTTGCATTTTCTCCATAATGTATGAATAAAAGAGATTACTGCAGGAGTTTAGAGTCAGCCTTTCAGACATGTGTGAATCAAAAATCACAGATTTATTATATGTGTTCTCACTGATGTGTTCTCACTTGTGTCGTTGGCCTTATAAGGAGAGCTGAACAGACTCATGCCACACTTTATTGTGCTTGGGGCGAATGATCTGAGCTCTTCAAGAGGCAATTCAATGTGTGTGATTTTTACAAGATTTTTTTTTTGTTTAGAAAAATACAATTCAAGACGTTTAACATGAGAATCCATGTAATTATTAGTTTCACATATAATAGATATAACTATAGTATAACTATGTGTAACTACTATAGTGTAACTATATATAACTATAGTATATTTTTCGAGGTTCCACTCTCGGCTGAGAAAGCGGTAGTTTTGTATTTTGAGCGCAAATTATATCCTCACATGCAAACACTGCACATGTTCCCTCTCTTTAACTTTCCTATAGCATGCACATGCAGTACATGAGCCTAAAGTTTAAATACACATCTTTTTACCCAAAACCATACAGCAATACGAACATATATACAATAACGTATGTTTAAACTGATAGCCTTGCATGGAGAACAAATGTACATTTTATGTATATTTCAATCTGTGCTTCAAAAAATAACAGTGTAGAGCTGTCATGTTTCAGTCCATTACTTTGTGCTTTTGAAGAAAAAAAACACAACATGTCTTTAAAAGTACAACTCTGTCAAAAAATAAGGGATAAAACTGCCATGGCTTTGACTGGTTCAGAGGACCACAGACTTGAAGTGGAAGGCCCTAAAGCTCTGTGGATGGCCCTGTGTGATGTGGAGGTTGTGTAACACTGACACACAGGGATGGCTATCTGTCTCTCGCTCTGACTCTGGGGTGAGTATGTTAATGTGATGTGGAGGCTGTGTAGCACTGACACACAGAGATGGATATCTGTCCCTCTCTCTGACTCTGGGGTGGATGGCTCGGTGTGATGTAGAGGCTCTGTAACACCAGCACAGGGAGATGGCTATCTGTCTCTCGTTCTGACTCGGGGATGTATACGCTGTGGTGCCGCCCATGTTTGTCCTGCCAGCAGGCCTCGCTCGCGGCTTGGTGGGCAGACCTCACACAGAGAGCGGGGCGAGCCCGAGGCACTTCCGACTGCGCAGCAAACGGGCCAATCGCTCGGGGGAAACATGAAGAACTTTAGTGCAGCCTGTGTCTCCATAGTAACCAAAGGGTGGTGGGTAACAGTGTTACTAATGCTGTCATTAAAATTCTTATTCTTATTCTTATTATATTATTAATAACTTATATAATATAATATTCTTATATTATTTTGAATAATAATAATAAAGTTGTATATGTGGTGATGTAGTTTGTGCTGTGTACAGTATCTTGTGGTACAGTAAGAACTTGCTCTAGGGTCTCGTGTCTAATGTCACATTCTCTGATCCTAGCGTCGCCCCAGAGAGCCAGCCATATCCACAGTATGTACAAAAAATTAAAAAGCAAATTCCTGAATCCAGGCTGGATTCTAATAACACCTGATAAGAGAGTGAGTGTGTAGTTTCATTGAGAATAATGCAGCCATAACTTCCCTGCCCTCCTCAGGTCTGCCCTATGAGGTGCGTTTGGGTCTTCCTGCTCGCGGTCTCTGTTAACCGTAAAGCTTTGACCTGGGGGAAGGGTGGCAGCCTAAAAAAGAATATAACATAATAAGCCTAACCTTCTCTACTCAAGGGCCAAAATTCTGCTAATACGTGGGTGGGAGAGGAAAATATACATTAGAGCGCAGGCGAAATGACATGGCCAATAGGAGTTACAGCAGCACTGAGCCAGGTCTCCCACCCATCTTCACTTACATACTGCCTGGTCTCCCGGTCTCCAATCTCTGACACAATGTCTGGAAAATGTCTGGCTCCCAGCAATCTGATTGGTGTCCTCGGAGTTCTCTGGATGATCTGGTTGGCTGATCATCTCATGCACACCACCCTTCCCCGCCCCCCAACCTTAACTTCCATAGATTCAGTGCAGTTGTGGGAAATGAAAAAGTGAGCGTACTGCATGAGGCATGCTGTAACTCCAAAGCCCATATGTATTAATGGTAGTAAGGTTAATAGGTGGGTATGCTGTCTGAGGTGGTGGACATACTGTAACTCCAAAGCCCATATGTATTAATGGTAGTAAGGTTAATAGGTGGGTATGCTGTCTGAGGTGGTGGACATACTGTAACTCCAAAGCCCATACGAATTAATGGTAGTAAGGCTAATAGGTGGGTATGCTGTCTGAGGTGGTGGACATACTGTAACTCCAAAGCCCATATGTATTAATAAGGCTAATAGGTGGGTATACTGTCTGAGGAGGTGGGCATGCTGTAACTCCAAAGCCCGTATGTATTAATGGTAATAAGGTTAATAGGTGGGTATGCTGTCTGAGGTGGTGGACATACTGTAACTCCAAAGCCCATATGTATTAATAAGGCTAATAGGTGGGTATACTGTCTGAGGAGGTGGGCATGCTGTAACTCCAAAGCCCGTATGTATTAATGGTAATAAGGTTAATAGGTGGGTATGCTGTCTGAGGTGGTGGACATACTGTAACTCCAAAGCCCATACGAATTAATGGTAGTAAGGCTAATAGGTGGGTATGCTGTCTGAGGTGGTTGGTATACTGTAACTCTAAAGCCCGTATGCATTAACGGTACTAAGCTCTCAATAGCCTCTTTCCCCTGGAATCCCACCAAAATGAAATTGTGGCTAGTCAGGGGTAAGAACTGACCACCGGTTTCTTAGCATAGCCCCCGAGGTTGGGAGACATTACGCCACAAAGCAGACAGTAATGACAGGCAACATGTAGCCTGATTGTTCGCCTCATAACTATTAGCCTGACAAGCGAAGCTACATGTTTCCCATTGAGGGCTATTCATTAGAGTCAGCATGCCACACCAATGGCCTGAGCAGGCACAAAAGGAAAACAAAGATCCACCCAGCGCTGAAAAAAAAGCTCTTTCAAAATGGCGGCTGCTGTTTCATGAGTGAATTTCTCCTACCAGTCACTATCTGTGGTACAAGGTTTACTGGCCGGGCTTCTTCAAACTAGACGCTGGTAGATGTTTCGCATAGAATAGAAGAAATATTGTGTATCACAACACACCATACAGTTCATCAAGTCTGACATCCAGACCTTAATTTGATCAAATAAAATATTTTTTCATTCAAAAATAAAGCTTCACACGGTCAAATTTTAGGTGATTCCCAAATTATTGGCTGTGCTGATGAAGATTAAAGTACAACACTTGCATTTATTTGTGACTTGAGGTTGAGGCAAACTACTGACTGAATCTGCCTCCCGGTGTGTCAAACATTGCTGCAGATCCTCCAATGCCTCTCTTAATCTTTGGGATAATGTAGTGACATCAGGATGGGATGCTCATAATTCATAATTCACACCAAAAAACTGCTTGAGTAAATACCCAGCAGTACAAATGGGTCGTGTGCAAAATGTTCATGTGACGCTTTCCTCTGGATAAAAGCTTGTGTAAAAAGTCTCAGATATAAACTTGGTTTGAAGGTCCTGTGTGTCTCGGACTTTTTAAGGACGCGGGCCTGACGTCAGCTCCCGGCGAAGCGGCGGAGACGTCGCGGCTCGGAGCCATGAGAGGATGAGCCCCAGCTTGTCTGTCACTCTGACGGACAACGTTGCTCCCGATCGCAAACAAAAGCCTGCTTTCAGGGGCGTTTTCAGGGCCTTGAAGCTTGGACTCTGCTCCCCCTCCCTCAAAAAAAAAAAAGAAATAACCCTCATGCAAACCCCCTCCTCTCACCCCCCCGTCTCTGCCCTGGTAGAGTGCACTGGGGTGGGGAGGAAGTTGGAGCAGAGAGGCACATAGAGCACCCCCCCCCCCCCCAAAACTCACAGGGTAGAGGGAGGGGGGCACTTGGGGGGGGGGTTGTTGCGGAGAATACCGCTGAATAGGGGCTGAGAGACAAGGTCCAAGGGGCCCCGATTATCACGGGTACACAAGCCTTCTGCGTCTTTAAATCGTCATTTATAAGCACGGTGGCTATCCTTTCCCACAACCGCCATCTCCGATATTATCACCACAAAGGTGGGTGGGTAGGGTGGGTGTGCTGAGGGGCTTTGGGGGGTGGGGTTGGGGGGGTACTGAATAACACGCGTTCTGTGGAAATCCAGTCCAGACCGCTGGCCATGTTGCCTTAATAATGTCAGAGGTGGGCTGGGGAGGAGGAGGGGAGGACGGCATTAAGAGATTGACATGGGGTGTGATGTTCTATGCTCCAACATGACCTCATTTGTTTGCGAAGTTGACAGAGTGGGACGCATCGGGACAAAGGTGTTTAAACTTTGCCATTGAAAACCCCCCCATTCCACCAAGTTTTTTTTCTTCTTCTTCTTCTTTTTTGTTTTGGATCTCTTTATTTTCCAGTTCTCAATAGCAAGGTGAAGGCTTAGCTTAACAAACCTAGTAACATGCAGATGTGGGTTTGGGGTGATGTGAACGATGGCCCAGGTATAGGAGAATGATCTCTCTCCCTGTAGGTCTTTGGATACGGAAACTCGGGCTGCTGTGAAAAATGTTGGCTCAGTACCAGTTAGATGCAAAACTCAACCAACGGTAAAGAACACACTGCAATAAAATATTTAGATTGGCAGTATACAATAACTCCTGCAGCCATAGGAGTGCTCACTCCAACAGTCTGGAAATGTAGCCACTCATCTACTTTGTTTAGAAGAGAAGAGGAACCCACTGAACCCACTGATGCCATTTTAATGTCTGTTTGTTCACTCCAAAGAAACCTTATGAACAATTCACCAGGCTACAGTTAGAGCTTATCAAAGTGAATGAAAGTCCATGGGGTACCTCCGAGAACACAACCTAGTTTCAATCAGAAAATAATTCTTCCAATGAGTCCACAAGAGCTAACAAGACCTGGCTAGCTAGGTACTTCTGTAGTAAATAAAGGTCTTCTCTGTGCTTCATTACTTTTAAACTTGGATGGCGAGATTTCAAATCATTAGGTTATGTGGTCTATGTGATTTTGGCTGAAGCTAGACTGTACTCCTGGAGACACCTCATTGACTTTCATTTGGTTTGGTAACTGCAAACTGTAGCCTGGTTGATTGTTCATACGATTTGTCCAGAATGAACAGAAATGGAAACAAGATTGGTTCCTTAAGTGTTGAAAGTGTTATCCCTTTAGTATGCCTTAAATATATAATAATAGTATTGTATTTATAAATATATTATTTTTCACATTTAGCCGTTTGGTTGAGGTGTGATAAATCAGAAGTTACAGGCGTTCATCAACCACCTGCTGAAATCTGGGAAAGGGCCGGATCACCCCATTTCAATATCTTGTTACCCTCTTGGCAAAGTCAACTTTCATTCATATTAGCTACAACGCTGGCCCTGATGTCCAAATGGCATCCTTACAATAACAATGAGCGCAATCTGAAGCAGGAGCATATTTAAAAAATATGCTCTGCCAATAAGGTTTCCCGCCAAAAAATGTCACTCGGAAAATTCCAGCAGAAAACTCAGGATTAAGACATGACTTGGCCTTGACTGGGACAACTGACAACATTTTTTAAATCCTTCTTGGACGAGATTACTGTTAACAGCAAAGTAGCCATCACTGAGCAGACTGGGCGATGTTGAGTGCTGTTTTGACACTTGTGCCGGAGAATGAAAAGATATCACTGTCAGCCGAACTCTGGGCGTGATGCTGGTTCAGTCCTGTAGTGCTGACGGTCCTCCAGACTTCAGAGGAGGCTTCACACATCAGTCACCCGAACCTCCCCCCCCACCCCTCACTGCGAATGGCCACACGCAAGAGAAACGGCAGACTGCTCTGAGCCCTCGACCGCACGACTTCCCCTGGGAGAGCGCATCGTCACAGAGAGCCTCCGGGAAGCCGGCGGAGGTTTTTTCAAGAGTCTCCGAAAACACCCCAGGGGGGGCGGCAGATGCCTGGGGGAGAATTCCGCATGGAATGCCGTGGCCGGAGCGGGGAGCACAATGACGGAGCCTCACACGAAAAGGGACCTGGCCCTGAAAGCCACAGATCTGCTCTGTCAGTTAAGCTTGGCACGGGATCCACAAACCACTCTTTTCTGGGCCATCCAGAGCTAAATCAAAGCTTGTTCAGGTCCCTGTTTAAGCATTTTTATAACCCCCCTTCCACCCCGCCCTCCTCTAAACTGCCCCCCCTCCATGCTTGAGGCTCAGAATGTGTTTGCCTTGATTTGTGCTGAGGATGTGCCTCCTTCTCTCTCTGGGCCAGCTGGAAGACACGCAAGACCACAGGAGAACCCTGGGCCGGGGGGTCTCCGGGGCCCGATCTGTCAGTGCCGCATGACAACATTGCGCACAAATGCCAGATTGCGCATGTGAATAAAAAATAAAAAAAAAACAAGCAAAACAAGCTAAGGAAAAAAAATTCCAAACAAGCCCCCAAACACCCCCCTTCCCCCCAGCAAAAAAAAAAAAAATGACAACCCAAACAATGACGTGCCAGCTAATTATGAGCGAGATGTTCCAGACAGGGAGAGGAATAAACAAGTTGCCTCGGCGATGGGCCCCGCCGCGCCGCGTGCCACAGAGCCCGAGTCGAAGAGCAGAGGGGGATTCCCGTCTGCGAGGGAGCGGGAACAGCCCAGAGGAGCAGGAGCTCACTCATTACTGGCCGGGGTGGGGGGGTGGATGCTGAGATGACTAAGTGAGGGCTTTGCCCCCTGAACATGGGATCCTACCTCCCAGGGAAGAGCAAACAGGGGCTGCCAGGGTGGGGGGTCAGTGGGAAGGGTGGGGGGTGGGGGCCCTTGGTTCAGGGTTGGGGGGCGGGGGGGAAGCGGTCGGCAGACCTCACAGACGGAGGCCCAGCGGCGGACACAGGCGGAGGAGTCACCCACAGAGATCAGAGGGTTTGGGGCTGCACGCCTGCCCGTTTGCGCAGGCTGTGGCCTGGCCTTCCCGGGCCCTACAGCGTGGGGGGGAAACCACCGTACAGCTACAC